>WOVY01004368.1:0-11985 GCA_013436015.1 Rhipicephalus annulatus
TATGACACATTCAAGTCCAAACGAAGTAGAGTCATCTCTGTCGGATCACTAAAAGCTTTAAAATATGCCGCATTGAAAATGTGACACACGGGGTCCACATGTTTCAAGAAAAAATAAATAAAAAGAAGGTGGTTACTTGGGGTGACCACCGTGCTGGAAAGAGTTTTAAGGAAATCTTTGGTCCGGGTATCTCAAGTGATTTTGAAAATACAAATTCATTTGATTGGCTCTGTTGAACATGCGCTATAATAAGGGAACACACTATGCATGTAGATATAAACGAAGAAAAAAAAGTCCTCAATAAAAAAATGTGCAGGTGCTGGGTATCAGTCCCAGTTCCTGTCGCATGCTAAGCGAGCGCTCTGCCATCTGAGCTACACACCTTTTTTCTTACTTATTGCCTGTGTACATACAACATTCACAAACATATATACATCAAATAAAGTAAGAACAAGAAACAAAAAAGAGGTAAAAAGCATAATATTTAACAGGCTCTTTAAAATTCCTATATCTGTAGAAGGCTTTCTACTTGAAGAAGCCATTCGGGCACCTCTTGTTGAACATTTTGTGATTCCACGAACGAACAGACAGATTGAAAGAAATATTGCCTGACCGAACGTGCAATAACATCAGCATGGCGCACCACCATTCTAGATTGCCATATACCGTGCAGGCCCAGTAACATAACTAGGTCCAAAGGTATTCCTTCTTCATTTGATACTGGTAGAAATCTGATGCCATAGGCAACGAGAGGCAGATCCTTTTTCAAAGTCCTTTGGAGAACATCCCAGAAAAAGATTGCATCCCAGCAGTCCAGGAAAACATGTTCTATTGTTTCCGGCTTTTTGCAGAGAAGACAATCAACACCCCAAGGAACGAATAATCCTTTTTCTTGCATCCATGTTTTCACGGGCAAGGTCCCAGTGTGCAACCTAAAGAAAAAGGATTTCGCTCCAGGTGATACCTCAATTTTTTTACACGGCTTAAGACATTTTGGCCTGGGCCTAAACGGTATAATGTTCAATATAGGGAAACAGGTAGAACTGTTTCTAATAAATTTTTGTATAACGTTTTACGCGAAACTGTACTGAAGTATTCCAATTGAAAACGCGTTTTTAGAAAGACACGTGAATCAACAACTTCTTTTAGGAAACCTCTAATGCTTGCTCCCATGTGAACAGATGCTACCACAAATTCTGGCAACCATTTTCCAAGCCTAAGCTGTATTACAGTACGTATGAATGGGTCTCGATTATTTCGGAAAAACATAAACCGATTAACTAACTGATGAAGGTACAAATGACACAGACCAAGTCCTCCAGAGCGAACCCGTCTGAAAGTTAGTTCTACTTGTTTGCTCCCAAGAAGAACCCCACAAGAAAACAGCAAATAGTCGATGAATCTTCTGTAGATTCACACGTGAACAATGATATACCTGAAGGACATACCATGAGCTTACTGGCTGAAAATACGTTACAAAAGGTCGCTCAGGCGAAAATTGATAGCTGGAAACCATTTAGTTGTTCAGCTTTTTCTCGTAGCTCCACAGCCTGACGCCACCAGTACGGTTCACTCTCACAATAATATTCTAATGGCACACCTAGGTATCGTACCGGAGTAGTAGTCCATGAAATATCAGCCACAAATTGTGGAGCCACAGGCCATTCGCTATGCCAGTAACCCAGGCACTTGCTCCAATTTACCAAACAACCACTTGCATTACAATAAAGGTTCACAATTTTTATGGTTTCAGCGATACTATCATAATCTTTACAAAACACAGCTATATCATCTGCGTATGCCAGTACCCGTACTTCAGCTTCTTGAACTTTGTACCCCACTATGTTACTGATTTTCATGACTTTTTGGCAAAATGACTCTATATAAATTGAAATTAGGAGGGAAGACAAAGGGCAGCCTTGTCGTACAGAACGTCTCACATTAATTCGTTTCCCAAGAAACCTTGTTGATGATTAGCCGAGTTTTACATCCAGTATATGCCATTCGAACTGTATCTCTTATTACTTTGCCGACATTGACATCGTCTAACAAAGAAAAAGAATTTCGTGCGGTACTCGGTCAAATGCTTTTTCCAAATCTATCTGGATCATCGCGATGGGATCGTTTTGTGGCATCGCAGCACTCCAATACACTTCGTGCCTTGTGAATGTTTGTGAATATAGTGCGCCTTTCAATCCCACATGTCTGGTGGTCGCCTACAATGTTAATAATAACTGTCTCCAGTCTCCGTGCTAACACTTTCATCAAAATCTTGTAGTCGATATTTGATAAACTGATTGGCCTGTACGGTTTTCACTTCACGTAATTTAACTGCGTCCTCAGTTTTTGGAAATAATATAGCATGAGATAGCAGAAAAGAAGGTGGCAGAAACTTTATGTCTAAGGCTTCGTTAAAAACCGCTGCCAGGATCGGTGCTAGTTCGTGTTTAAATTCCTTATAAAATGCGGCTGTTAACCCATCCGGTGCTGGGGACTTTCCAAAATGGAGGGTAATGATTGCTTTTGTCACTTCCGGATCAGAAATAGGACATTCTAAGCTGTCTTTCCTGCAGTCCTCAACCTTTGGCATTAATTTTTAAAAATTCATTCTTGAATTCATCTACATTTACTTTACATTTATGAAATAAAGTGGTGTAGTACTCGTTGAAAGCATCCTCTATATATCTTTGTTCACTTGTAACGTTACCCATGTATTCAATCTGATGTATAACATTCCGCTGAGAGTTTCGTTTTTCGAGACCAAGCATTCTTTTGGTCGGTTTCTCTCCTACGGTCATTTTCTCTGCCCTTGCCCTTATTTGCGCGCCACGATACTTCTCCTCATCAATTTGTTCCAATTTGGACTTCACTGACCTTATATCATTTGTGAATAAGCCTGGCGTTTTGCTTTCCTCTGCTAGCAGTTCTTTCGGATTTAAGCGTAGGGTTCTTTCTTCTTCACTCTTTCCGTGTTTTATTACACATGAGCGTTCTATAGCTTTCAACTTGAATTCTGTTTTAAATTGTTTATTCTGTTTAAACTGTTCCCACTTCACTGCGTGTTTTTGGTCTCCACTGTCTATGTTTACAAACGCCTCTCGAACACTGTCCATAAATATGTCATCTTCCAAGAGATTACAATTCAGCTCCCACGTGTCCCAGTTAAATACTGGTGTACGTCTATTTCTTTTACCTATTACAAATGATACTAAGCAATGATCACTAATAGAAATGTGGAAGACTTTGTACTCACTGATAATCGGAACTAAATCCAGTGACAAGTAGGCCCTATCTAGGCGCGCATGACTGGAGCCTTGAAAATGCGTATACAATGTTGGTCCTTTACCAATGCACTCTGCAACATCCTCAAGGTCCAAGTCAGAAATTCGATTCATTAACGCGACTGTGCCTGAGTCGTTAAAATTGGTTGTACCTGTTTTATCATCGGCACTAATCACACAATTAAAATCTCCGATAAGGATCACTATGCGATCAAATTCACAATAAGTACGAATTTCGCCGAATGTTACACACTGTTAATCACCTTTAAGAGGTGCATATAAACAAATCACTCGCCAATTAAGAGAAAAGAAGGCCAAATCACATACAACAAACCTTCCGGATGAATCAGACGTGACATTTTGAACACTGGCACCTAAACTATTTCACACAAAGATCACACACCCTGCCGACCTACCAACTGCATGACTGACGCTGGCGGTGTAGCGTCCGGTGAAACGTTGCAGTAGGCCCTTGGTAGCGTCCACGCTCTCCACTTTGGTTTCCTGAACTGCAATAATGTCCAGGTCTTGGTCCATGGCTAGTCTGTAGAGCTGAGTCTGTTTATTTCTGGAAGCCAGTCCTCGTACATTGAGCGTCGCTGCTTTCACGAACCCGCCAGGCGACGCGATCGGTGAGCGGGTCCAAGCTGAGAGCCCTGCACGTTCACTTATTGGGCTCTCGTCGTCCAGGCTGGATCCATTTTGTTCACCTTTAGTTTGAGCGTCCATCGTCACGTTTGAGCGACGACAACCGTTGTCGTGCAGCGTTTCGTTTCTTGCCTCCACTGACCACCTTCCACTGCACTTCCGACTTTACTTGCGTTTCGTCTACGAGCGCCGTCATCTGAGTCGCGACGGCGTTTTCAGACGCCGATTCTAATTCCATGCTTAAGGTATGCAGGTCACCTAGCAAATCTTCATTTTCGTGTGTTTCGTTCGCCAAAGAGTGCTGTGAAGCCGAGTTTAGAGGAATCGAAGCAGCATTGGCCTGGGACGCCGGCGTTTCAGAGCGCGTTGCTTGCAGCTGCGACGCGGCGTGCATCGCAGGCGCAGGACGCGTCTGTTCGCTAGTCGTTGGGGCCGCTAGACTTCCCATCTTCCGCCCGGCGTTCATGTCCAGGGCTGAACAAACTTGCTTGTTTTTGTTCAGCACCGGCTTGTCGTCTGATGTTGTCGGCTTCTGTTGTGTCGCAGACAAAGACGCTTGTTCAGATTGCTCCTTACCCATGAGAAGTTCACTCTGTTGCGTCTCTGGTAGTCGCCCTGCAGCTTGTGCGTATGAACGGTTGCACTAGTCCTGCTCATGACCGAAATAGTGGCATTCGCTGTACCTTGGGACCTTACAATCGCGTCGCATATGCCCCTTGCTTCGGCACCGCAAGCACAAAGGCGGTTTTCCCGGCACCAAGACCAGTGCCGTACTTCTGCCAATATGCACCTGATGGGGCAGTTGATCCACAGAAACGCCGTCTCGTAGTTGCATGCGTATTACACGAGTGGTCGATTCAACTCCTTCAAAATCCTCGACTCTCCATCGGTCATCGGTCACCTCCTTGACGTCGCCGTATTCATAGAAGGCACGTCGAATAGCGTCTTTCGTAACATCGAACGCTAGCCAGTGCAATTTCATCTTAACCTCTTGCCCCGTCGGGTCAATGACGAGACATACCCGGTCTTTACTTTGAGAACGCCTGCGTCTGTCAGCGCTTTCTTTGCTTCCACGGTCTTCATGTTCAATAGCCACACGTGCGACATCTCATATGCTCCGATGCCACTTACTTGCTGTATGACGCCTGAATCTTTGAGAGGTTTCCTGAAGTCGTCGATGCGATACGGTCGGCCGCTGACGTCGCAGTGTAGAGGTACTGCTCGACGCATCGCTTCACCTGATGGCAACGAAGGCAGAATAATCCTGTAGTCCTTTGGAACGAGGGGAGACGTTGTACCGCGGCCAGCGTCGGCCGCTGTCGCTGCTCGGGACGAGCTTTCTATCCTGCGTCTGCACCAACCGGCGCCCAGAAGCAGAATGGTCTGAGCTACACCCCCGGACAAGACCACAGACACAGAAAGAGTGGTGTGAAACACGCGTTACGTGGCGTCTAGAATGCCGCCCTTTCTTTCGATCCAGATTTAATCCGGTTTGCAGGCCCGCGCGACGTTTCGCAGCCTAGTTGCTGCGATGAATCTCTTCAATGAACGAGTTCCGCCGTCTCGTGCAACATGTCTCTGTTTCTGATGACGGACGCTGGGTGAATGTTGCATGTTGTGGGCAACTGTGGGCGCAGGTTAGCCAGATGAGGACAGAGGGCGTTCGAGGACAACGGGAGACCTTTATATACACGAAGACGGACAAGGGGATACACACAACATAGACTCACACATATATACACGCGTTCATGGTCCTACGCGGGAGCGAGTCAATGTTCTTGTTCGTCCACTCACGTTCTACTCTTGGAGCGTGAACGTGCGCTTGAGCTTGTGTGCCTTGTGCTTGCGGAGTTCGTACCGAGGCGGGGCCCGGCCTAGAAGATAACCGCCAGGGGCATCCCAGTACGGTGGTCAACGCCTGGGCTTGTTGCCTGTACACCACCGAGAACAGCAGTACCGCCGACTGCCGTGAACAGACCTGGGACAGCGTCTCGCTCCGAGAGCAGAACAGCAGCTGGCCGTGACGAACGTTGTTTCAGACCAACGAGGGGATGAGGTGGGGCGATGCCCAGTCCAGGACGCACCCGAGGACTTCAACGCCGAGAAGAGGCCCGAACACGGAGAGTCAGAACGAGCAGCCGAGGCGTGGCCCGTACTTCTCCTTGCGCTCTGCTCTCTGGGGTTAGCCGAGCTGTCCCCGTGGCTCGGGAGCTTTTCACGAGGTGTGCGCACGAGCACGCGCATAGGTGAGCTCATAGTTTTACCTCTATCACCATCACACGAGCGAACACACGAGCGAACGCTCCACGCGTCGGGACGCGTCGCTCGCCATCGGAGATCTGCTCAACGTCGAGCGGCAGGATCCTTGTAGCTAAGATTTGGTTTGCTTTTCATTCCTAGTATTTCTTGTTAGTTTCTCTCAACTGAAACATTGTTGCAGCCCTTTGGAGGTCAGGCAAGTCAGAATATTCTGATGTCTTTATCATAACCCGTCCAAGGGCACTCCCCTTGGCTGGCCTCACTACCGGTCAAGGATTGGCCGCTCGATACCTTGCTACGCAGTGGAGATAGCCACGTCCCTGTGGCTCTGGTTCCTACATATGGGGGTTTCATTCCAATGAAGAATCCGAAGGTGATACAACTGGAACTCCAGAAAGCCCCGTCGCTTTTCCAGAAGATTACGGAGGTCCGACAGTTCGGCCGAGGGGGTATCCTGTGCTGCTCTGCAGACCAGGATTGCGTCCGAGAGCTCCTGAATTGCTCTGAATTTGCTGCACAGCCGGTGAGCCCGTTTATTCCAGCTCATCTTGCATGTACGAAGGGCATAGTCCGTGGGGTGGATACGAGTCTGACACCTCAAGAAATTCTTCACTTATTAGATGCGGAAGCATCTTATACTCGCGCCTTGTAGTGCGCCGTCCGCGCCGTCCGCACTACTTCTCGAACATTCGACAGCTGACGCGCGCGCATGCGCCGTCGTGCCGTCGCCCACCATCTGTGCCGCGCGCGCTTCTCCTTCGAGAACATTCGACAGCTGACAGCGCATGCGCCGTCGCGCCGTCGCCATCTGTGCCGTGCGCGCGCTTCTCCTTCGAGAACATTCGACAGCTGACAGCGCATGCACCGTCGCGCTGTATATATACTCAAGGTCGGCGCTCGCTCGCTCACTTGCCGCTCGTCCGTTGGTTCGTCGCAATAACTAAAACACCGCCCTTTCGCATACGTGCCGTACGTGTTCACTCATTTAACACCCCATTTCACAACCACGTTAACCAATTTAGCCATCGACCCAAGTAAGTCGCAATTTAACACCGGTTAACCAATTACATGCTTCCGCATCCTCCTCAGTGTTCCCCCGAGGGAAGCTGCGGGCAATTTTTTTTGCTGTAGCTGGGGCAGTTTCAGTCTATCGATGCACCCGAACGACTGATAAAACAAAATCGCCTACTGAATCAGTTATAGTAACTTTTGCAGGAAGAGTTAGGCCAACATAAATTAAGGCATGGCCACTAATCTACAAAGTAGAACCACTTTCCCCGAAACCTTTGCAGTGCTCAAAATATTTGCGATTCGGCCACAGCATGAAAGCATGCAGATTACAGGCTAGATGTCGTCTGTGCGGAGAGAGCCATGACAGCTGCGATTGCAAATCCGATGACCAGAAGTGCTGCTTGTGTAATGGAGCGCACCCTGCATACTCTGCTGAATGTGGTGCAAAAGAAAAAGAAATGGGTGTTCTAGAAATCATAGAACGCAGGCGTTGCTCTAGGAGGGAGGCGGTAGCAGAAGTGCATGAAATATCGAAAGGTTACGCAGGCATAACATCCCGTCACACAGCGGCGATGGATGCATCGCTCGCAAGGTCGATAACTGAGGCTATTGAAAAGTCCACTGAAAAGGCAATGCAGCGTCTGGCAGCTACTCTTTTGAAGCCTTAGCTGATATGTTAACACAACAGCTGACACAAATCATTGGTACAGTTTCTGTGCAAAATCGGGATTTCCACGCTCTGTTGATTTCAAGAGGTACAGAGGAGGAAAATCAGACAGTCAATCATAGATCTATCTCTCCGAAAGCAGGACCTTCAAAAAATAGAGTTCAGGCTGAGTCAGAATCTGTGACAGGTGATTCAGGAGACTTTACAGATATGGACACAGAATCTCTAAGAACTCTAAAAACGTAACAGGTCTCCCCCTTCTAAAAAGTCTTCTCAGAACCCAAAATCCAAGAATTACTTGTCAAAGAAAGACTTCTCTGAGAGCCTTTCAAAAAATGATTTCTTGAAAAAAGATATTCTGGATCAGGCAGTTCCTTTTGCCGGTATAGCATCAAAATAGGTTCCCTAAAAATTCTGCAGTGGAACTGCCGGTCTATTTGGTCGGCAACTACAGATTTACAATATATTTCTTCGCAAATTTCTCCCGACATAATTGCCATTCAGGAAACCTGGCTTGGTAACGGTGAAAAATTTTACATGAAAAATTATCGATTAATACGGCTGGATCGGTCGAGTTGATGCGGCGGTCTGGCTTTCTTAATATCAACTAAATTCAGTCACAGAGCCAAGATATCGTATCAGTGTATGGATAAGAATTACGAAATTCTGGTGTTAGACATAACACTACCAGACTGCTCGCCTTTCTCTTTTGCAAACGTATACTTACTGCAGGAGTTCAAGACACGAGATGCCTCGATATTATGGTAGCTTCATGCAGAAAAGAAATAGTACTGTGTGGTGATTTCAATTCTCACCATGTGTCTTGGGGCTTCAAATCTGATGTATGTCGAAGACGTTTGTGGGAATGGACGCTGGATAATAAATTTTCCTGCTTGAACTCACACGTTGCTACATTTGTAAGAGGTAACTCTAAATCGACCTATTGATTTAACATTTTCCAGCCCCACTTTAAGCATATCCTCGTGGAATATATTAGATGGGCTACAAACAGCGACCACCTTCCCATTACGTTTGAAATTAAGTTCCCCGAGTTTAGTTTGGCAGGGAAGTTGGCTCATTTGTAAATTATGCTAAATTACAAAAAGACTTAAAATCTACGTTAACTTTTTGCGAGGAAATGCAGAAAGACCTTAGGGCTATGAGTCTATCTGCGATGTTGAAACGATCACTAAAAAATTCAACGTTTACTGAAAACTCAAACACAGCGGGATCTTCTAGCCCGTGGTGGAATCTAGAATGTGTCAGGGGGTATAGAAAGCGAAAAGCAGCTTGGAAAAAAGCTGTTTAATTAACCAATGCCCCAAAAATTGGAGTGATTATAAATTCATGGCCGCCGATTTTAAGCGTCTAGTGCGCAAAGCAAAAGAAGACTATGATATGAATAAATTTACTTATCTGTCTAAGTCTAAAAATAAGAAAATGCTTTTCAGGTTTTTACGTGCGAGGAAAATGATTCCACAGACAGAAAGCAGTCATTCCACCATTATGTCTCCTCGCGAACTCTCTGAATTCTTGGAAAATATTGCTAAAGGCTTGCAAACTAGGTTTACGAACAATTAGGCCAAAGTCCATGGAGAAATTAAGGGTGGATTGTGATTATCAGGAGGTATCTTTAGCTGAACTGGCGGATGTGATGTAGAGCTTACCGTCCGCTGCTCCCGGACCTGATGGGGTGACCTCTACAATGATTAAAGTGTTATACGAAAATATCGCCACATGAAATCCGTAATATAGTTAATTATTCACTGAAAAATTCTAGGATTCCGGCCGATTGGAAGCTTTCCAAAATAATTCCGATACTTGAGAAACAGGGGAATGGAGTTTACTCTGGATAACATAAGACCTATTTCATTGACATCTAACCTGGCCAAGCTTGTAGAGAGAGTCTTAAATACCGTATAATAAACTACATCAATGAACATACAATACTAAACCCCAAACAAATTGGCTTTAGATCGGGATACTTCATTTGGTGTGCACATGTGGATTTGGAAAGTCGCATACAGCTGGCTCGGCATCGCCGCGAATACTGTGCACTAGTCACTCTAGACTTAGCTAAAGCGTACGACAAAGTGGAATATCCTATCCGAATCCAGCAGATGCAAGACCATCGCTTTCCAAAATATATAACAGCATGGATTACAGAGTTTGTGAAAGACGGAGAATTTTATTGCTTCTTGGATGGATGCTCTTCTAAAAAATATAAGCAGACATGAGGTGTACCTCAGGGCTCAGTATTATCCCCGGTGTTATTCAACATATTACTAAGTTCCATTCCAACTCATCAGGATATCCAAATTTACGTATATGCAGATGATATTGCTTTCTTTGCATCAAACGGTGATCTGCACTCATGTGTATCAGGCATTACAGAATTACATGAACATGCTAGAAGGATGGCTTGACAGTATCGATATGTCATTGAACGCCAAGAAAAGCGCGCTTCTGCCATTCTCTTTTTAAGGATCGTGTCAACATTTCCCTGATGTATTGTACCGAGCTCATTCCTTAGGTCGATTTCCTAATTTACCTAGGCATCGTATATAATAGGACGCTAAATTGGAAAAGCCTTTAGACAAGGTTGGCTGTAAAGCGTCACGTGGCCGTGGGGTGGTTACGCCAAATTGGGAAACAGAAAAAGATAGATTGCGTAGGAGTTTAAAGAATGATTACAAGATGTATTAGACGAGCCTATTATGGAGATTCGGGTGTGTATTATTTTCAGGCAGCGCGGCTTACAAGATGAGACAATTAATATTATTAGAAAGAGAAGCTTTGCGCTTGTGTCTTGGACTCCCAAAATTTGTGGCAAATAATGTTTTGTATGTGGAAGCGCGCCTTCCACCTTTGTTAACTCGTTTTAGAATTCTTACAGTCCAAACTTTCTTAAAAATATACATTCGCCTCTGCGACAAGCTTCATACGTTTTTATTCAAGACAACCACCGCATTCTTTGGAACACAATGGTCTAGACTACACTCTCCCCTCAGATTAGGTTCGTCCAAGCGTGCTAGAGCCTCTCAATGTAAATATTTATCAGATTGCATAACGAAACACCTAATTTAAAACTTGAAATTAAATTTGATGATATTTTCCCCTCTAATGCAAAACAACTGCCCCTTCAATATTTAAATATTCGGTTTAAAGATTACTTGACTCATCTGTCCATAAACAACATTAATTGCGACGAATGCATCCGTATTGAACGAAAAGGCTGAATAGCCATCTTCTGTACTTCTCTCGACTGGCTTTCTCAATTCGATTACCAGATTACACGCCTATATTCATCGCTGAATTATTTGCTATAATTCTAGCGCTTCGTAAACTTCCTGCAAGCGAATCAGAAGCGGTCATACTTACCGATTCCTCTCAGTATGCACTGCACTATCTACAGCAAAAAATTTGACATTAATGAGTATGATTAGCAGTTTATTACCAGAAACCTGAAAAAATTTCACTTGCTATGGATACCCGGCCACTGCGGAATTTATCCAAATGAGATGGCGACTCGTTAGCCAAAGCATCTTTAAGCGGACCAATCTTACCTATTTTACCTGATATCGCCTACGTAACAGCACTAAAATATAGAAAGACACACAGAAATAGAAAAATTATCATTGGATAAAGTCAGAGAGACTTCGTACATCTAAGATTTGCTGGAACAAACAGTGGTGTGTATCTCGGCAGTTTAGAAACTACAATCACTAGTTACGATGCCGAATTCCGCATCTGAATTGCTACCTACATAAAGCTGACTACAGCATCTCTGTTGTGTCTCTTTTTCAAGGAATCGGAATCAATAGATCATTTCTTTTGATACTGTAAACGTTATGCTTATCAAAGAAAAAGATACCTGGTCGAACCAATTGAGAAGCTAGGTTTAAAATAAACGTGGAACTAATTTTTATCCTTCGGAGGGGATTTCATTAGGTTATAGCCACAGGAGGTTTTCTCTGCTGTGTGCGAGTACATAAGGGCAACAAAGAGATTACCCTGTTAGCCTATTGTTTTACTTACAACTACGAGACTTCCTGAATGCCTGACGAACACACTTGATGATCCTGCCGCCCGGTTCTTGGCCGATCCCCCTTGTGGGCG